>JAEAOA010000570.1:0-27500 GCA_016746295.1 Potamilus streckersoni
TAATTAATATTGTTCACGCCCGTTTATGATCATTTGATCCTCCTTCTGCAAATATACCGCTTATTTTTCTGCCGAGAATTTTTGCAAATTTCTCATTACTTTCTATTCTGATTTTATGTACAATTTTAACAATATCATATTCAGGATTAGCACTAAATACATTAGGTTCTGGCAAACAAACTTATTGTTGTACGCGGTATGATATAAATGCTTCACTTACGCGCAATGATATTAAAATTTCAACATCAATCATGTACTGAAAAAGTACTATTGCAGTACATGGTTCATGCTTGAATTTTCCGAAAATGTCTTCCAAACCACACAAAAACAATCCAATGAGATCAAAGTATAACTCGAACGACGCTATGGTGGCAAATTCGGCTAAGTCAAAATATGGTACTCGATCTTGTATCGCATCTATAGAAATTTTGTCTGTAGGGTACCCAAATCTCTTAAAAAATTAAGAACAATCCAAGCATCCATGAAAACTTCCAGGATAACATACTGCCATATCAATTGAGATGACGTCGTTTCAATCATGTTTAGTATTCAATAATCCACCATGTCCGTATTCGATACAACTTTCTTGGACATCTTCAAGAAATTCCAATCGTGTCGGTTTCCATGTTTTCTCCTCATCAGCTTGAGGAGCGACTGATGTAACGGCAAAATAATTGTTTAGAAATTATCAACTTTGATATCATCAGTGGAATGGCGTTGGGCAATATATTTCGTTTCCTCATGGAGAGAATCTGTATGATAAATACCAAAATTAGACCGCAGAAACTTATCATAATGCTCATGTTCCGAACTTTGAAACAGCCGAAATGCAACAGGGTCACTTTTTATATCACCGATAGCATGGAATACATCGCCATTATACAATTTACCCGTTCTATCTCGTGGAAAAAATGATACTGCAACAGTCCATGCCTGTTCGTTATGATGAATGTTAGCTATCGAAGCTACTCTTGATTCCTATTCTGTTTGTACAAAATCTCTCCTGACAATGTCATTTCTGTTATTTGGTATATTAATATCCTTCCTAGCTCAGCAACGTCGTTGATAGACTCTCCGGTATATACATAACTATCTCTGGCCAAGCGTTTATCTTCTTTACGTCGTAAATCCGTTAAACCATTTAAACATAGGTTTTTTGAGATCACCACGTTAGGATCATCATTTAACAGATATGTCGTGTACACAACCGCAGTCGCTGGATAAGCCAGCTCATAATACGGTTTGTCAATAACAATCAGTATTCCGTGTTTGGATTTTTCGCCAATGACAATATTATTCCCTGACATTTTAACAGAATCACGCTTGTCTCGGGTGATCCAAATACCATCATCGGTCTTTACAATAAATTTTACTAAAATAATATATCTCCGAACAATAAGGTAGTCAATAATCTCCCTTCCTCGTTTGTCATCTATTACATTGACACTATCTCATCGACAGTTACAGAACAGTCCATATAAATGCAAATATAAACTCAAATAAGTATTAAAGTCGATACGTGGCATAAATAGATCTTAAATAAATAAAAATTTGTACTAGAGTTGATGATCAGTGGAGACCACTACATGGGGAAGTATGACACCGCGACTATTCTATTATTTTACCATCCTGTTTGTTAGCACATCCCTACCGATTTTACACAAAGAGCGTACAAAGAGTATAAAAATGGACAAAACTTAGTCATTTCATGAATTGATTTGTATGTTGTGAACTGATTGTCGCCAAAATGTTCCAAACGACGCAACATGTTTAGGTGAAGTACATTTGAAACTTGCAGTGTCCATGCTCGGATTAAGATTGTATTGTTAATTTAATATTTCAGAGGTCGAATTATTGCATATGATGAGGAATTACATTAGGCGAAAATAACAAAACTCTTATACTTTCGAGTGAAACATATGTTCCTCAACTAAATTGAATAAACATGGTGTCAAATATACCCATGCAAATTGACATGATGTCTCATTTTTATTATATCGTTCCTTGTAGGTAAAATATTATATTACCTATGAAAAGAAAATGTTCATATGACTGGAAGTAACCAACCCAAGCTTCTTCATCCAAAGCGATTGCGTCTGTAATTCTCATTGTTGTTAAATTTACAGTTGGGACGGCAATGTACGAGTTGCTTTTGCTACTATCACAACGGAACAAGGCTTTCTGCCACGATAATGGGTTTGGGGACTTCATGATTTCAAATACCGAGTGAACTTCATCTGTAAGGAATATATATATATATATATATATATATATATATATATATATATATATATATATATATATATATATATATATATATATATATATATATATATATATATATATATCAGTTACATATTAATGTATTGAGAGAAAAGTCTGTAAAAGAAGATTTTACACATTGAGTGCGTCTTTATAGAATCCACTTGAGAAAAAAAGTATTTTTTCAAAAGATTTTTACACAATATTGAATGCACACATATAATAGGAATTAGTAGCATGTGACCCACTAAGAATGTGTGGAGTATGTCCATTGAATTGATGTCAATTTTTATTTCACAGGCTGTAAAATCTGTAAAAAATCAATGCATGGAAAATGGACAATTGGCCCTGTGTCCTGTGCATACTTGATATTGATACCAATGCTCAATGGTGGTATGGTCAAGGTCCCAGCTATTCTTCTATCTACTGACAATACATTTCTTTCTATATAATACCTTTTCTTCCTGAAAGAAACTGCTTAGTAGTAGATCTATCAGGAAATGTGCCATTGTTTCCATTGTTGTGGTGGAGTTAATGTATTGAAACCGATTTACTCGAATAGTTTTTGTCCTAAAGCGAAACGATTTCGAATTTATGGTAAATAACGAAGTAGATGGCTGTTAAGATATGTGTCCTGTCCCCATCATGTTATTGACAAAGTGTAAGTAACGTTTCAGGGATCAGTCTTCTCTGTAGGAACTGTGTGCTGTTACAATGGATGCTGGACTCATTTTTTGGAATCGCGTATTTAACGTAGAGTAAATCTACAAGGAAAAAAAAAACAGTATGTTGTCTGGTCACTGATTATATTCCGAATAGTAAATTCGTAGGAGTCCATTACATGTATCTGCAAAATTAAATATCGGATTTCTTTTATAGTCTTAATCTCTTTTCATTTTATTAATCAGTATTTGTCGCGTTCCTTTTCTTCCAAGCCCCACATTTCTCTCTCTCTCTCTCTCTCTCTCTCTCTCTCTCTCTCTCTCTCTCTCTCTCTCTCTCTCTCTCTCTCTCTCTCATTATTATAGATCTAATAATGTATACCACACAGAAGGAACCTTATCATTTCTGCATCCCACTAAAATATGTAATAACGTCGAATGAAATTATACGGAGACAAAACTATGTTCGTCAGTGTCAGACAATTTATATTTCACCTATACTGAGATTCATGTCGGAGTCCTTGCGTTATGGCATCCTTCGCTTTGTTAGCATTCTACTTATCTTCCAAACTATGTGCACGTGCTCAAACTTGCCTACAACGTAATGCACTCATACACAAATTCTTGCTCACCATAACTTCCTCTTATCTCAATCACATATCTATCTATCTATCTATCTATCTATCTATCTATCTATCTATCTATCTATCTATCTATCTATCTATCTATCTATCTATCTATTCTACTCCATATTTTAAAAAAGATGGGGAGTTATGCAACGATTCCAAAATCAAAAATTTTATACAGAAAGTCGACCGACCTGTTTAACGACGACTCGGGCTTACGACTGGTTCCCGGCGAGAGTTGTTATATAATTTTATAATAGTGTTTTCTTTTTCCTGTCCCAAGGAAATTGCGGATTTTAAACGCCTTCTCTTTGGTAGGGAGAAGGAGTTCTGTTAAAAGTACGATTCTTCAGTTGTTATCAGTACAGTAGGCTACTTCACTTGTGTCCAAAATTACTGTATTTAAGTTCTTGTGTTGGAAAGAGGATAATGGAGCGGAAAAGGAAGCGCGTGGTTTTAAAAATTAACCAAAAACTCGAGCAAGACGGGTCTACCAAAAACTTAGCTTTACAATATGGTATAGGTGAAACAACAGTTCGCGATCTCCGAAAAAATAAAAATAAATTGATTAACTACGCCAGTAATTCTGATTCATCAAGTGGCTTATCAAGCAGAAAAACAATGAAACTGCCAACTTGTGATGAGCTTGATAAAGCGATGTTGCAATGGTTTAACCAACAAAGGTCACAAAACATTCCTGTTTCAGGAATTATCTGCGCAAAACAGGCAAAACTATACTTTGATGCATTAGGAATGGAAGGTGATTTCAAAGCATCCTCGTGATGGCTGACGTGATTCAAACAGCGGCATGGAATACGTGAGATTTCTATACATGGGGAAAAATTAAGCAACAATGAAACAGCTGCAAATGAGTTCCAACATGATTTTCAAAAGTTCATAGAAGAGCAACAGGTGACTCCTGAACAAATTTATAATGCTGATGAAACTGACCTAAATTGGAAATGTCTTTCCACAAAAACATTAGCACATAAATCAGAAAGTCGATCACCGGGGCATAAATCCAGCAAAGAAAGAATCACTGCTTTATGTTGCGCAAATGCTACTGGTTCTCATAAAGTGAAACTAGATGTAATCGGAAAAGCGAAAAAGCCCCGTTGTTTCAAGGGAGCTGAAAATACCAATATGCCTGTGACATTTTAATCAGAAGAAAGCCCGGATGGATACCACAATTTTTAAAACATGGTTCCATGAAAACTTTGTACCACAAGTTCGCGAGCATCTGAGATCGAAAGGTTTGCCAGAGAAAGCCATTCTTTTATTAGACAATGCTCCAAGCCATCCAAATGAAGCGGTTTTGCAGTCTGCTGACGGTAAAATAATAGCACATTATTTGCCACTTAATGTAACCGCGCTAATCCAGCCAATGGATCAAGGGGTGATTTTTGCTATGAAGAGGCAATATAGAAGAGGACTTCTGCAGAAGTTAGTGGAAGAATACAATGATTTAAAAACTTTCTCAAAAACAGTATCATTGCTGGATGCTATCTACGAAGTTGCACATGCCTTGGATTCCATAAAGCTAACCACAATTAGTAAATCATGGAAAAAAATATTTCCTGAAGCTGAAACTGTCGACTGCAATAGTTTCGATGAAGAAGAGATTTCGACTTCTGAATTAGCCGCCATTTTACAGAATACAGAGGGTGGTAAGGAAGTTGATAGTGGAAATATTTTAGAATGGTTTCATGTTGATTTTGACGATCTAGGGTGTGAAGTTTTGTCCGACAGTGAAATCATTAAAGGACACACGGTACTAATTCAATGGAAGAACTGTGAACCAGTCTAAAAATGGGTGAAGAAATAATAGAGTATATACGGGTTTGGTGGTCCATAATTAGTTAATAATGAAAAGTAAAATTTTATTAAAAATATCTTTTGAAAGCTTATCTTATGTGCAATTTAAAAAAAATATAGACACATTTCTATTGATGCAATTTTAGTATTTTTAAAGACTTGACTTAGGATTACTCAATAATGATAGTAGCACTTGATTCGCTTGGTGCTGAATCAATAACATGGACTTCATGCATATGTAGGTCAAGAAAATGCCGCGGATCATATGGCGTTCTCCACACAGAAGCTTGCACCAAGGATAGTTGTGCATGGAGAAATATATGTCTGATCATCAGTACCCAGAAATTTTAAGTTATTGAATTTTAAATATGATGGTGTTTCCATATGTTTACTATGGGAATTGAATTAGTACCGTGACTCCTAAAAGTGCACAAGGGCAGACATCAGATTCTGATGAGAGTGACGACAAAGACATAGAACTTATTCCTGAAACAAGGATAAACAATTCATTTGCTCTTCAATGGACTAAGGGTTTGCTAGAGTATCTGGAGCAAAAAGGTGATTCTCTGCTCTCAGATAAATTGGTATTACGCAGATTGAGAGCAACCATAAAAAAGAAAGAAGCTATGTCATTAAAACAGAAATCAATAAAAGACTACTTTTCCTAAACATTCGTTGTTTTTCTTTGTTCATTTATTCATCTTCCTTTATTTTAATGTTCAATATAATTGTATTAAATTTAATTTTTTATTTTCGTGTTACGACATTAGGATATTAGTGAAGAAGAACATTGGCCTGCATCACAAAAGGTAAACATAAGTAGGATATTACGGCGAAAAAATTAACTAAGTTAATTTTATGCCACTATATCTGGATTGTATATATGCACTTTCGTTTATCCGCTGTTTTTGATTATCCACACTAGCTCTCCCCACTAGTACCGTGGATAATCGAGAGTGTACTGTATATATATATATATATATATATATATATATATATATATATATATATATATATATATATATATATATATATATATATATATATATATATATATATACACGTATATATATAATACTTGAAAAATAACATAGAAATCAAAATCAGCTTGATCTACCAATACCATTGGAGCATAATTATATGAACCGTCAATGGCACATTAAAGACCTGACCACCCTGTTACCGGCAAAATATCGTATATGCTATATAACCGGATTAAAATACTACTGTATATTGAAACAGATTGGTAATAAACATCGTTGTGTTCCATTAATACCAGATAATTTTCGACGTCTAATCGAATGCAGTTTCTTACGCACTCATATATACCATGCCCCTTTCCAAACGTGTACGAATTATTCCAATGTTAATCAGTGACAACCGTAGCTCACCGGATATCAGTCGAAAGATGGAACACAAGGTTGTCATAATAAAACCCGAACATCTCTCTCTCTCTCTCTCTCTCTCTCTCTCTCTCTCTCTCTCTCTCTCTCTCTCTCTCTCTCTCTCTCTCTCTCTCTCTCTCTCTCTCAGTAGGTCAATTTTACCACAGCGAAGGATAAACTTTATTAGGCCCACATTGACAGGTTTCATAAAATGATGAGTAAGAAATAAAAGCAATAAACAAAAACAAACAAATCATTAAGTAAAGTACAATATATCTATTCTAACTTAAACATAAATATACTTAACACGTCATTACATGTTATTACAACTTTGCTTCACAGGTAATATGATCAATGTTTAACATTCATTGAAATGTTAACATCTAACCGTTATGAAGTCCCAGCTTAATGTAGGTTACTTTCTTAATGTTCAGTTTTTTTTTTCGTTTCTTTCACTGCATATATTCCAGTTTTCGCTCCCTTATATATGTGAGAGAAGGAGAAATTAGTTTAGATCTACACCATGATAGTTTATTTAGTAGACGGTGATTATATTTACTTTTATAGATAGATATCAGCAAGATATAAATCCATGATGATACTAATTGAACCTAGCGTTCCATTGCTCAAACTAAAGTCATTTTTTCTAGGTTAAGGCACTATATTCATGGGGGAAAGTTTTAAGGTTACACTCTAAATTAGCGATATGTTCATTCTCTTCCACATTTTTTCATACTGTTACGCATCAAGTTTCTGAAAACCAACTTCGAAAATACGAAGGAAGAAATGCCTCACGTTGTATAGGCTTAAACTATTGATCAAGCAAGCCACACACATTGGCACACACACACGAATGCACCCACACACGCACACTACCCCACCCTTACACACACGTATGTGTATGTCTGTGTGTGTTTATATATGCACAAAAAATATAAATTCTGAGAGAATGATCCATGTTTACAAAATGCAATTACTGTGTTTGTGGAAGATGAACTTCTATATGTTAATACATACCATTGAAAAGAAGACTAATTATGATGTACAGCAATCCCATGGTCCTTTATGTCCCTCTATGTTGTGTACCAAACGACTGTAGCGTCATGTTAATTCAAGTTAGGTCTATGTATCTAACAACATCGCATGTATAGGTCGTCTTTCTCTGAACAATTAACGGTAGTACTTACATGAGTCATATCCAGCATAGATTTAAACAATGATAAAAAGACCTACTCATAACTTTTCCGTTGCTTTCTTCCGCATTGTAAGTATTAGGATAACTCATTACGACGTATGGTGTGTTTTGCTTGTGAAGATAATTGACCCCTATCCGTTCAGGATTGTGGCAATGAAAATGTTGTACTGACGTATGTATCGTTGTGTCTGGTTGTTGTTGTTGGGCTTAACGCCATTTTTCATCACACGATAGGCTATTCATGGCGGCTAGTATTAATGGCGGAGGAAGAAACCGGGAAATCACCGGAAAAAACCACCGACCCACGAGAAACTACTGGCAAGCTTTCTCACATATCCACCTTCGCCAAATCCTAGACTCGAACACACGGAGACAGAGGTGAGATGGCAGTGATCCGTAACGGACAGCGATTTAGACCACTCGGCCACTCGGGTCCCCCTCGTTGTGTCTGGTGATGTCATGCTTGGATTCGCACATGATGATGATAATGATACAGATAATGATATAATGTTAGTGTTGATGACTATGATGATTAATAAGACGACAATAACAACCACGACGAAGACGATACTGAAATAGTTAATGATGTACCTCAGAATGCCGAGAGTTATATCAACCAAGGTTCTCCTTCCCTTAAAAATCTGATAATAATGTGCAAACACCTAACGTGCGTATGATTGTATTTGTGCGTATATGCATGTTTTTGCTTGCATTTCGTGGTTAGTCTACCGGGTGGGGGGCAGTCATGAGTGACTCGCTGCAGATGCCGAAGCTAGATTTCGGTGAGTCGTCGAAGCAATATTATTTTGACTTATGTCACATTATTAATACCATAAAATTCAACGTCTTTTGTATTTTCTTTCATTGAATGTTTCTATTCTATATGTACAAATTTAATGTTTTTCTGAATTTTGACCAATTAATGTTGTTTTAGTGATCGTATTTAGAAGTTGTAATCTTAGCGAAGTAAATGATTCCTACCTTCCGCTCTTATTTAATTACTGAAAAGAAAAGGATCTGGAAATTGCGGTAAAAACACGAGCTGATCAAATATAAGAAAAGTAGATGTGAAATTGTCATGGATTGAAAAGTGTACTATTTCTTAAACAATTGTTTTTTCATATAAGAAAATTAATTTTGTAATAATGAACCAGCAGATTTACAAAAAAAAATGAGCCGCAAGGATAATTTGAGATTGGAATTGAGTGATTTCAAGAAATTTTGCAATATCCAAAAGAAACTACCAATTCAACTCAGTGTACGCCGTTTTCCAATTAGGAATAAAGGTTATTGTTTATTGACTGGGAATGGAAATAATACACTGCCCAGAATAACATTAAGTATCCATTGTCACTCTTCCTGTTTATAAGTGGTAATAAGAGCTCAGTGTTGCTAGGGTGGCAGAGTGGTAAAAATGTAAGCTTGATTGCGATGCGAATCCATTTGAAGGACCATACTATATCCTACTGTTATGCTTGCAAATTATTTAAGTATAAAAAATATTTAAAAAACACCTGTAAATAATCTAATTTATTTTATATAATCTAGTAATGTTTCTTACATAATTTTCGTATCGACTGAGATTATTTTGTTGGCTTTCGTCAAATAATGCTTATTTTACACGCATGATAATAATGATGTGCTATCCAAAAGAAAATTAATCCGATGAGATTATGATCATTTCTATCCAAATTATAGTTGTAATAATTACTATGATGGTTATTTGAACACTTCCTATGTATATGACACCTTGCAATAAACGATTCAAATAGTAATTATGTCCATTTATGGCTATAAGGTATTATCCTTTATGTGGGCACAAACACTTCCTTTAAAAATGCAGTTGAAACACAATGTGTCCACCACTACCTAAAGTACATGTTGAAAAACAAATATATGTCTAGTCTCCAGTAAGACGAATCATCTTATCATAAAATGCTAGATCAAAGATTTATGTAAATTTAGGGTAATATAAAAAAAAATTCAGTATTAAGTTATTTAATCTATTATTCCGTATGTAGGACAGTACAGTTTCTTCTGTAAATACACCGATATATGGACCCCTCTCTGCTACCTTCGAATTAAGTCCAAGCTGAAAGACGAGAAATACCTCAGTGCATCTCTCTCTCTCTCTCTCTCTCTCTCTCTCTCTCTCTCTCTCTCTCTCTCTCTCTCTCTCTCTCTCTCTCTCTATATATATATATATATATATATATATATATATATATATATATATATATATATATATTGGTGTATGATTGATGGGTGATAGAGTATACAGCATGTCCTTATTCCAGATGTGCATCTTTCAAGAAAGTACTAGCTCCTCTTGCTCATTTTCAAGTGCCGAAGTTCAGATGAAAATAAGTAAAAAAGAGCAGATCACTATTTTTTTACATTTTGTATATTTGGTAATTTATTCATTGCGCTTTCAGAAGCTGGTGCTGACTAGTCTGGCAAAATTCACTTTCCCTATTTTAATATCTACCAAATATAGTGTACTTTAAACAAATTCAGGTTGATTTTTGGAACACAAGAGATATGTCATTTTAGTTAGTAGTTTGCTAAGATCATTTACAATTACAATATCCAAAGAAACGTCAGCCATATTACATGAAAGTAGCATAGAGGTATGCCAACATTTTCTCCACTGTGAATGTTTCAAATGCAAACAACTTCACCATACATCACTCTCTCAAAGTACATAATGACTGGTGAGCGCTACCTTATTCGTTACTGAATAGCTGATATGGAAATATATATTGATCGCATATATTAATATTTTAAAACATAAATACACATAAAACTGGATCGTAAAGATACATATTTGACACAATTTCATATTTTTAGGGATAAATAGAGATACACAGTTTTATTGTTGCATTTATTATTAGGTACAAACATAATTTTTAATAAAAAATATAAAATAAAAATATAATGTGAAAGTAAGAAAAGATATGATAATGAATGAATTCAGCAGCAAAAGGGATACAGACGCTATGCACGTGGTGCTTCGCGACTGGTTTGAGGTCATGGGAAGGTAAGAGCCACCCAGTTCTTGTGCCAAATGATCTTACGTTGTAGCTCGTGTTTATTATTACTCTGTTCCTAAGAGTGGATTTATCGCTTGTCCGGTGGAAACCCTTTGCACAAAAAGAATTATGTTTTCCGGTTCGGCTTATGAGTCAGTTTGCCGTAACGCCTATACCGACTATTGTATTGGGGCGTTGGTGGGAGGTTTTGTTTTACTGGTAGTGCTGCCAGTTTTCTTTTCTGTTGTAGTTGTTCCGGTGTGGGCATTGTTCCTCCTTAGATTGTTTTGCATGTGTGCCTTTGCTTGTCTTGGTTATTGATAGTCTTTTCATTGGCGAATGATAATCGTTTCAGCGACAAGATCCCTTTTCGAGAAGGGGGTGTTGGCGGGTTGACCAGTAGAGTTGTCTTAGTTGTCAGGTGATGACTCAGTTGGGATTTGATGCTTGTAGTTGTAGTTGTTTCGGGTGTTGTAGCTGTTGGTTGCCATTTATTGGTCTGGTGTACATTGAGGTGTCCCTTTGTTGTTGCTTTTCGACGGGAGGTTCTTGTTGATTCTGGTCAGGTAGTTGTTCATGCGCCTTCCTTATTGTTGAGGCGGTATGTTCGTTAGTCTGTGAATTGACCGTATTTTGTTGGTTAGTTATTGTGGGTTGGGTTAGTGTGGGATGTTGGTGGGAGGAGGTTAATTTTTATATCTTTTTGGGAGTGCCGTTTTTGCTTGTTTTTTTTTTTCTTCCTAAAGATGTTTGTATTTATCAATGTCTTTCAGGTACTGTATGGTGTTATTGTAAGTTAGGTTCAAGTTTTTGTTGAGTTGGGTGTTATACATGTATAGGCATGTTGTGGAGCTTCCAATCTCGTGCTGGTAGGCATGCATGAATTTCCTTTGTATTTGATATTGCTTGCAGTCATTGAGTATGTGTTGAAGTGTTTTTTGTGCTGGGCAGTGTGGACATTGTGGTAAAGGGTTTGCTGGGTTTGGTAGACATTTTCCTAGACTGGTTTGCAGCTTGTTTTTTCCCGTTCGTATTCAGTTTATAAATGTTTGGTCTCTAGGTTGTACTGCCTTGTATTTGGGAACCGTTCTGGATACTCTTGGCTGTTGTTAATGTGGGTGTATTCCTGTTGTGTTTTCCCATATATGTTGCCATTGCTTATCAATGTGTTGTCGGACTCGAGCATACAATTCATGTATGCTATAGTGTAGCGGCTCAAAATTTAATTAGTGGTTGCTTGTTTTTGCCGCTTTGTCTGCCTGTCATTTCCACCAAGGTTTATATGTGATGGTACCCAGAGAAAGTATATTTCGATGTTTTTGGCCCTTATGTTCCTTAATACTTTCATCGTTTCTTCGATTAGATTTGATCTACTCTGCGTTGTGCCCGTTGAAAGTGTTTGCAAGACACTCAGTGAGTCTGAGATGATTAGGTTTAGTGAGTTTGGGTATGGTTGGTTGTTTATCCAGGTGAGGGCTCTGTTGATTGCCCAGAATTCCGCCGAGTATATCGTGCATCCATCAGGAAGTATAACTTGGATTTATGGTGTTGTTTTGGTATGACTATAGCTGCCTCCGTTCTGTTGGTTTCTAGAGCTCTTGATCCATCTGTATAGATCTTTGTTTGGTGTTTTTATTCATTATCCAACAGAGAGTTGATAGTGGGGAGTATTTTCCAAGGGCTGCATTGCTTACTTCCCACATATTGAATTGTAAAGTTGACGGTAACTTCCTAATTTATCCACGGTGTTGGGTCGATCGGTACATATTTTTCCGCTTGGAGTATTATGTGCAGGTTGTCAGCTTGTATGGTATGTGCTCTGTTGCATGCAGGTGATTTTGGATACCTTTTTGGGATTGAAGTTGATGTTGCATTTATTGGAGGCTATTCTGGTTGGGTTTGCATCTGGTAGGATAGAGTTTCGTATTGTGTACCTTAGTAGTTGTTCTTCTCTTATAAGTTGGAGGGGAGTTCTCCCGTGAATATTTCGAGTTCCTCGAAGGAAATGTTTGGCAGAGTGCCTGTGCAGATTCGTAATGCCCTATATTGGATGCTGGTTATTTTTTCTAGTAGATTCGTGTTTGCAGTATGGTACAGCTGGCAGCAATTATCAAGTTTGGAGGAGATTATGGCCTTGCAAATGTGTAGCTGTATCTGTGGTTCTGCTCCCCCGGTAGTTCCTGTTATATATTTTAGGATATTAAGATCTTTCGTGCAACGTTGTGCGTGTTCAGTGAAATGTGGTCGTCATGTCAGATGGTTATCTAGTAGCATTCCTAGGAAGTAGGTTTGGGTTTCGAATCGGATACGTTGTCCTTGTAGGTAGAGTTTACGTGTTGGAGGGGCTTGCGTATTGATGGTGAGAAAATTATTCCTTCTATTTTATTCTGAAGAAATCTTGAATCCCCAGATATCTGCCCATTATGTGCTCGAATCCAGGACAGTTTGCAGTTTCTTTATCTAGGAGATTTTGCAAGCGTTGCCTGGTCTCCATATGCCACATTCATCGGCGAATTGAGATAGTGATGCACCTTCTTGTATTTGGTTGGTAAGGTTGTTAACCAGGATGTTAAACAATATAAGTCTTATCACGCTGCCTTGTAGGGTGCCATTTTCAAGTGATTGTATGTTGGAGAGGTTTTTTCCTACTCTGACTGATTTTACTGTTAGTAAGAAAGTTTTGAATCCATCTGTGTATTCTGCCTGTGATGCAAAATTGGTTTAGTTTGGATATCAATCCATTAGTCCATACATGGTCGAATGCTTTCTGGAGATATATAAAGACTGCTTTAAGGTGCCTTTTCGACTTGAATAAGTTGTTGAGGGCCATCTTGATATCAGCTTCTGGGCGGATAAGATGGTCCAGGGTTGTTTAACGATTTCTTAATCCGCTTTGATTCTCTGTTAGGAGTTGGTTGATTCCATGTGATGTTTTAATCAATTATTTATCATTTCCATTAGTTTGCAGAGGGTGCTTGTTATGAAAATAGGTCTGTAGGATGATACTTGTTTGGGATCTTTTCCTGGTCTGTGTATTGGTATGATGATTGTTTGTTTCTACGTTGTGGGGATTTGTCCAGTGGTCCAGATTTGGTTAATCAGGTCTAGTCTGTTGTTCTGTAGGTTGCTTGGTATTTTCTTGTAGATCATGTTGCCTATGTTGTCCTCTTCTGGTGCAGTTTGTTTTTTGTATATATATATATATATATATATATATATATATATATATATATATATATATATATATATATATATATATATATATATATATGTGAATATATCGTTGAGTGGGTGGTTGTCGTTTATATATTTTGCTGATTGGTCTTTAAAGATGTGTGTATGTCGTTCAATGAAATTTTGGTTGTGATTCTGGTTACTACTTGCCTGGGCAAAGTGATCTGCTAGTGCATTGGTTATTTATGCGTCGCTGGTCATTCCTGTGATGGGTGGATTTCTTTTCGGCCCTTTGCATTGAATGGATTATATTTTCCTCCATATTGTTGGATACTATGCTGGTGAGTGAAGAGAAGTATGTCCTCCATGTCTTCTTTTGTTGTTTTAAGGGTGTTTTTATCTTGATTGTCAAGTATTGCCGGTACGTGTTAAGATCGTTAGAGTGCCTTGTAGGTTTGAACTTGTTTAGCGCTCGATGTTTCTCTTTAAGAGCTTTCTGGCAGTATTCATTCTAACATGGTTGTATGTACTTAGGTGGTTTTTCACTGGTTTGAGGGATGGTGGCTTTTGCTGCATTTGTGATCACTTTTATGAGGATGCCATAGTAGATGTTTATGTCAGGGTGTGTTATGTTTGCTTCCTGGACTCTGCTGAGGATGGATTGAAAATGCTCCCAATCTGCTTTATCCAGGATCCGTTTTGGCATGTAGTGTAGATGTTCCAGCTCTCTTTGGACGTGGAGTGGTGTTCGAATTGGGAAGTGGTCGCTACCTTGTATGCTGTGTTGTAGGACGTCCCACATTTTTGTGCTATGTTCCCTGTTGTTATTGTGAGGTCGAGTGGGGTCATGTTTCCAGAGTTCATGTCGAGTTTCGTGAGTGTGCCGTTATTTAGAGTTAAGCTGTTTGTTCTTGGGTAAAGTGTTGCTAGTTGCTTTCCTCTTGGGTCATTGTGCTTGCTACCCTATTTAGTATTGTGGGCGTTGAAGTCTCCACATATGATAGTGGGTGTTTTATTATGTGGTAGGTGTGGATTAAGTATTGAAGTTGGGTAATTGAATGTGTGGGTAGTTGCAGATGTTGTGGAGGAGTATATGGGTTGTGTCTAATTGTATTTTGATTCACTGATACTACAGTTGGTTGTTGCTGCTGGTATTTTGAATATTTATTTCTGTATTATCAGATGGAGTTGTGTACATAGATTGCTAGGCCCCTTGCTCTTTGGCCTGTGGATCTATAGTGTATGTGGTGTCATTCTCTTTCAGTTTTGGTGGCTGCTTGGAGGGTGTTAACATCGTTTCTAAAGGTAGATTGTGTGTGTGGATAGAGCTTGCTGGCATATGGTTTATTTAACTTAGTATGTATTGTGTTTGGTGATTTTGTTTTCACTTTCGGTATCTTGATTTTTTCGGGTTTTGGTTGTTAAATTGTGCACTCTGGTTCCTGCGATGTTGGTTTATGTCGCGATATTTGTAAGTCTGTGCTTTGTTGCGACACAACAAAATACTACTACTACTACTACTAATAATAATAATAATATTTTCAGCTAAAGTAGCTCAAATAAAGCACAATTATTTAAAGTATGCTTTAATGCCAGGTGGTTATTTTTACCACTCTACATACATGTTTATCTTATCAAAACATGTGCAAGAACTAAATGTATTATTATTGTTATTATTATTATTATTATTATTATTATTATTATTATTATTATTATTATTATTATTATTATTATTATTATTATTATTAATTTTATTATTATTATTATTATTAATAGTAGTAGTAGTAGTTAAAAAGAAATGCAAAATTAGTACACAGTTTTATTTTATTTAGTCTTTAATAACGCTGATCAGAATTTGATCAAAATTGGGGAAAGTTCATCTGGCCATATACAATGTCAAATTCCCTTCCTACGGTATCGTGTATGCTATATGTCTTAACTATAATAAAATTTATGATTGAGTGATATTTTAATTTATCTGCGTATTGCGTGTACATTTTATATCTCATCCTTCTTTGAATTTTTCGGAGGGTTATTTTCCTCTTGAAATGAAAAGAAGCACTACATTTACTTGATTTATAATTATTCTGCTCATTCCTCTGGGATATGTTCTTGTAGACTGTCACTTTTATGAAAACTATAAAATGTCTAAAAGGAAGGCTAATCTTTAAAACAAAAGGATAAACATTGAAAATTATTTAGAATTTCTAGTGTATGTGTGTTTGTCCATCAGTTTATATATGAGACAAGGAAATGTATTGTAGTATTGTTTATGTTTCTCCTTATTGTATTGCCTGCTAACCTCCCCCACAGAACTGTTCACTTTGTGTAGCACCCTGTGACATAGATCAGCGTTATCTATGTCAGTTATCCAGTATGCAGGTTCCCTGTCCATTGCCTGTGGTACCTGAATGTTCCTATTAGAGAGATATTATAAATATGGTTAGCATGTGTTTCCCTTTTTTGTATGTTGAGGTTAGTGGGTAGCGTTTAAAGAGGGTCTATTCAAGAGATACCATGCATTAGATTTTTGAATAATTTGCTCTATCTGACACCCGAGCATGAGAGTGGTTTTAGCCTGTAGAACTGCGACCAAAGTAGGTCAATTAACTGGGCCTTTTTTTCCATCCGTCTACCTGGGGGTGGGGGATGTGTCCTATTTGTTGTATTGTCCTAATTATACATATATATATATATATATATATATATATATATATATATATATATATATATATATATATATATATAATTTCTATGCATTTTACCATGTTTTTTTTTACATTTGTCTACTATATTCAAAATAATGTTTTTTTTCTTCCGATTATTCCATCTAAATATATTAAAGATTCTCTATGATATTTTTCTGCATATTTGTATGACAATTTACTATTTTGTTTGCCTCACATTGGGCTATGGTGTGACATTTTGTGAAGCTGGTCTTATTCAGTCTTGGGGCATTTTAGTATTATTCTTATAAAATGGCAACTTATGTCTACCTGGCCCATCAGCCAAACATATCATGCAGATATTTGGACATCATACTTCATATTAGTAGGGAATTAGAGCCTGTCCATTCCCTACATATTTTTACCCAGGCTATTCTTATTTTTCTTTCTTCTGCTATGCTTTTGTTTTATTAGAGTTGTAAGTTTCTTCTCTCGCATTTTCCCATATTTCTTTTTTCTTTATATATCATAAAATTACTACACAAGGATCAGGGATTCCTAATCCCCGACCCTTTTTGCCTATTTAACGTTTCCTTAATTCCTTTTAGGTTATTCTCAAAGTCTATAGATGTTTGATATCATATTGCTATACGTGTTTTGGCCACTTGTGTTCACTCGATTAAGCAAAATGACATAACCGCCATGACCTTGTTTCTTTTTTATCTTTGTTTCTAAGTATTTGCAGTTGCCTAATTTTGCTTTGTGGCTGAAGGTTACTCCAAGGGCTATAACCTTACATTTTATTGGATGGGCTGTGAGTCTGGGCTAACTCCCTGTCCAGTTTCCTTTCTTAAACATTGTGGGCTTTCGTGTGAATTATCTTTGTGTCTTCATGAGGCTTTCCCAAAGTTTTCAAATTATTTTTGAAAGTACTTGAAGGGGTCTGCTTCCCTGAAAATGTTTGCATTCATCTGTATATTGGAGCATCTTCAATTTATACTTTTGCAATTTGTTTACCTTCTTATTCGAATCGTTTCTTAACTTGTGTATCATGATTTCGATTGCTATTACATATATCATGGACATTGGACAATCCTTGCCTCACTGATCTATTTTAATTTATTCCATTGTAGCACTGTTTACCTGTATTTACGTGTTATTTAATACTTTGACATTTTTATTGTTATTATTTGCCTGTTATTCCTGTATACAGGATTTCATAATGTCTTTGGACATTTCTTCTAACACCAAATTTTTATATAAACTTGTATCTAGTTCTAATCTGTTGAAACCTTTCTCTTGATAAAAGATGACCATGCCCATATGAATTTTTATTCCTGTTTGATACAATTTTGCTCAGAATTTTGTTTTGATGCAGGAAGATCAATCCGCAGTTTTTTTAGGTTCTCCATATGACCATACCCTTATAGAGTATAGCAATCATTCCCTTCCTTGTTGATTTCGATATTTTTATATAATGGCTTGAGTATCGCATCAGTTTTGTTTCAAAATCCAAAGAGAATTCCACTGAAAGATCGTCTATCATTTGTGATATTCCTTTTGCTATGGATGAAATGAAATCATCACAAATGTTCCGATATCATCTCACTCTTTCCATGGTTTAATTTTTGTAAAGTGAATGATTATCTATTGTATCATTTGATACATTGTGAACTTTCATTTGTGTATATGCGATATTTCCATCCTTTATTTTATTAAAATTCTTTTCTCCTTTTGTGGATTCTTCTATTTTGTATAAACTGTCTTCTGATAAAATCTTGTTTAAACCTTTAACCTCTATACTTTATTTCTCAAAATCTTTATTTTCATGTTTTAATTTTCTTTCCTTAATTTAATAAAAGTTTATATTTGTCATTAATTTCATGTTGTAGCTCAATTTTTTTTATATTATCTGTTGGTTACCATTTATCGTTTGTAAATTGCTTTTATTCCTATTCTCCTAGTGTTTATTAGGTAACTTCCCGTTTCTGAACCCACATTCATCTTTCTTTTTGTCTATTTTTCTGCTTCAACCAAGTTATATGTTATTACAATTAGAAAATGTAACAAACTGGATAATACCCAAGTTAGATACATAATATCTGTATAGGCTAATGGCTTGGACTTCGTTGTGTCTCTATGTATAATCCTTAACTTGTTAAATCTTCTAAAAGCATTGTGTAGTTTGTGGAGTTGATCAAGTGCCTATTTTGAAACTGGTCAATAAGCATTAAATCGGATTTCCTAATCTACGTCATCACCAATCCAATTAAAATTTCCCTCAATAAAATTTTACATCTTGTAAACCTGCAGTTATGCACTCATTTTCTACAAATCTTGTTCTTATTTCTTTGCATTGAGAAGTAAACGTTAACTATATGCCAATCTTTAATTTCAATTTGCATAACATTGAAAAACAATTACTTTTAATTATTCCCATGTTATATTCCTTCCTATTGCTTTTAATTTTATTACCACCTCTGCCCTGGTTTTCTCCTTGTTTTTCACTTTTTATTATAATTGCATTTAATATTTCCTCTTTTGTTCTGATTTCATCTTACGTTTTGGTTGGTTGGTTGGTTGTTGTAGGATTTAGCATTTCCATCACAAGATGGTCTACGCAAGGAAACCATTATAAATGGATATTGAAGAAGCTGGAAAACCCCGGAAAGAGCCATTAACCAACTAGAAGCTACTGATAAGCTTTATCATGTACTCACATTAGTCAAACCCGAGAATCGAACCTAAGCAGACAGATGAGATGGCAGTGATCCGTAACGGTGAGCACTTTTGACCAATCGGCCACTCATGGCGGCCAGTATTAAATGGTGGAGGAAGAAACCGGGAAATCACCGGAAAGAACCACCGACCCACGAGAAGCTACTGGCAAGCTTTCTCACATATCCACATTCGCCGAATCCTAGACTTGAACCCACGCAGACAGGTGAAATGGCAGTGATCCGTAACGGACAGCGCTTTAGACCACTCGGCCACCCTAGTGGACTCAAGTTGTGTGTGTTTCCTGTATCATATCATCATCAATGTGTCTCTAGCTTCTCATATCCAAATTATTTTGACTGTTTCAATCCTGAAATTTGTTTTCACATTTTTAAACTATAGGTTAATATTTAGCACCAGCCTTGACTGGAGCCTCTTGGTATGAATCCATGTTATTTTGGTCAGAATTATCTGAAATGAGATCTCCCGATTCAGTTTTAGTGTTTTCTGTTTTCACTTGTCAGTGTTTATGTCTGATCCAATGCTCATTATGTCTTAAGCTCTGTTCTGAGCCATTTTGTTTGCCATTTTTCTGGATATCTGAATCTGTTCAATCCTGATTTACTGCTGGAGTTTTCAGTATCCTTTAGCCAGTTTGCTCTTTGCGTAACTCTGGTTAATTTTTTGGGGGGGGAATGTTATCACCATCTTATTGTAATGTAACGCTATGATGGACTTAACCTAGTCATAAATCAAATTTATTTTCTACTTAAACCTGTATTCATTGTTTATAATTCTGTAAACAAATAAATTGCCAAAATATTCCGTTTATGTACAAATTAATATCATGATCATTATTAATATAAACAAACATGTTTATTTGGTTCTTTGTCTTAAGTTACTGTTATTCCTCTACAACTTATCTTGTGTACATGATATGGTCCAGGATTTATATTTTAATGTTAGCAAGTTATAGTAACTTTACAAACAAAGTTTATATGTAATATTTCATTAGGCAAAATCTTTGTTAGAAAATCCTAATTGTGAAGTAGAGGACTATAATCTTGTCACATGAAATATTGTTCATATTTGATTTAATATCCAAGCAGAAAAAGTTACTGTTGTGTACAGTATTTTATTTGGAATTCTTCCTTCCCTGGAAACAAGTGCTCTGATAACCTCGTAAAGAGAGACTTGAATTAATACCGATATATCTAATAAGGATTTTTTGGACTGTATTAGTACGATAAACAGGCTGTTGGCACATCACTTTAAAGCCATCACTGGAAAAACGAAATCAAAAAACGTGTTCGATTTAAAGGACACCAGTCGGCATAGAATGCTTGTGTCATATCTTTTATATACAAGTTTTAGAAGTATTTTGAAATCATGAATTCAAAGTAAAATATACTTGTCAAGTCTTAATTACTCGTCCATAATTTATGGGTTAGATTTTTTAAAGTATTAAACACATTTATCCAAAGTTATTTTTTTCAATTAAAACTGCTTCTCTGCAATCAAGTTTATCTACTCATCCTGAATGAGTGATTATAATGACGTTTTCTGTTGGTCTTAAAAGAATGATCAGACATCTAGCATGGCCTCAGAAGTCTTGAAAAACATTCTCACTTCTCCAGAATCTTTACAGAATACTTGTGATGTCTACGAGGTCCTAAATTAAAACCTTGCTGATTTGACCTCTAATATGACTGCCATGATGGCCATCTTAAAGATCATTACGACTAGTTTTATGCTTCAAATATAGGCTTTTCATTTGCGTTGTCAAGTGATCTTAACAGTATTCTGACATGTGTGGTTACCATAGCCTCTTGCTGTTTTACCTTGCTAATCCTGAAAAAAATTATAATTCCAATTTTTATTAACGTGTTAATTTTTTATTGGATGTAAATGCTCATGTATTACTGATCTGGAATTATTTTTAGACATCAATAAATTCTGCGGACTACATTTAGTTCCGTGTCCCGATCATTTGATTCAAAGTTTTATCTATATCAAAGCTAAACTTCCTAATAACAAGCTTCCATCCATGCACTCCTGTGATTTTAAATAAAAACTTCAGTTTAAAATTTACCATTAGGAGTTAAAGTTGAAAGTTCGAAATGCGTATAATATAACGACATAACACGTGCCATATGCAAGCGTAATTTTGAAAACTGAATATTACTGGTTTAACCAAAACTACCATGACTTAATATAATGATCATTAAATATCGCTTCACGATTCATTATGATATTTTACCCCGCATTATATATAAAGAATCCATGAATCTCTGCTAGCGAAGATACGGCTATGTATTGTATTGCAGTTAAGAGGCTAATGAAAAAAAATAGTTAAGGGGCTAATGAAAAAATAAAGTTGATTACATCTGCTTAATATCAGTAAATTAGATTTATAAGGATTAAATCATGGTTGGGTATTTAGCGATATTCAAATGCTACCTAATCACTCTCCAAGTAAATCGGACATTATTTTGAGTGATTAGGTAAAATTTACACCGATAAACTCCATGAGCATT
Source organism: Potamilus streckersoni (assembly GCA_016746295.1). NCBI lineage: Eukaryota > Metazoa > Mollusca > Bivalvia > Unionida > Unionidae > Potamilus > Potamilus streckersoni. The sequence goes on from JAEAOA010000570.1 coordinate 22,073, forward strand.
TGAGCATTTAATCATATAGTAGCTTTCACATCAAGACTTACGTCTCAATGGTTATAATTGCCATGGTGAATCCAATATGGCCATATTAATGATTTCTGCTAATTTGTTCTAAACGAAAAGGGCAATTTTCTGACCTATGATATGGCTGCCAGGATACTTATAAGAAGAGGATAGGCATATTGAAGTTATTGTTCGTCATTAGAAGTTTATTTGTCTTGTTTGGCTTGAATGAAAATTATGGTAATTTGACATGCAGTGTGGATCTATTAAAAGCCTTGGGATCATTACTTCCCCAGAATAGTCATGGTTTAGTGTAGCAGTTGTATAGTTCATATGTATCTAACATGGATGCACAAAGAAATATTTGCACATTCCTAATAATCTAATTGCTTACAATTAGTGGCTAAGTCAAAACTGAAATAGTATGCAAACTGTTGGCGATTATAATTATTATTATTATTATTATTATTGTTATTATTATTATTATTTTGCTGCCAGTATGTTTATCATTGTTTCTTCTATGTGCATATTGCAGTTTAAAATCTTAAAAAGCTCTAAAGAGAGTAGTTTGATAGTACACCGGCTACTTAAACGTTGAAATAAATTGTTACTCCTGTGTGTGCGTGCATGTGTTTGTGTGCAATTGACAAAATGTGGCTTAGAATGACCCTCTACTTGCTGCATACATATCATGTTAAGTTAATGAAACTGATCAGTATTCACAACTTGATATAGAAAATGAAAATAAATATAAACTCATTGATGGGTTTATTCAGATACTTTCAATAACATTAATGTAAAGATTTTACATTTATACAGTTTGGCAAAGCATGTCTAAGATTGAGGATTAATTCAGACAACATACTGGATGTTGAGAAATCAACCAGTTAAATAATATGCAGTGAAACAAGATCCATATATAGTTGTGCATGTGGAAACACTGGTACAATACTATCATTCGGAGCAGACAGTGGCTCTACCTCTCCTTATACTTAATATTTCAACTCAGGTGCTTGAACTTGCAAGTGGTCTGAAGACTGATGAGGTGACTTGAGGTAACTCCAATATTTGACCGTACTGACCCAGTTAGACCACTCCCCTCTCAGAATTAAGTTTGGAGGATCCACTAAATGTGTCTAGGGTAGGAGGAACATTTTCAACTGTCTAAACTAACTGTCTAATCTGAATGAAGTAAAGACCCTGGGACCATCGTCGAGATGTTGCAGATATACAGGGAGATTTCAGGGGGGGGGGAAACGTTGTCTGGAGCCTATTATATGCTGTCATTTCCAGGCAAGTCTGTATGGTGATTGGATCCAATGGTTTTCAACTGTCGGACCTAGCGATTTTAGGTTCTAATGTGGACTGAAGACACTGGTACCATCGTCAGGGATGGTTGCTGATTAGATGGGAGATTTCGGTGGGGAAGAAAACGTTGTCTGGAGCCTATTCATTGCCGTCTTTGCCAGGCTGTGGACCTTTAATATTAAGTCTGTTTGTATGGAGATTGGTTCCAGTACGTATGCTTGTGTGTGTGTGAATGGGTCCAAATATTGGACTACTTAATCTTATATAATAAATGCAAATGCAAATACATTGACATATACGGTAGCAAGACAATGATTTAAAGTATATGACTAAAAGTAAATATGATCTTCACAGTAGGAATATAATTTATAGTTTTACTGACAATAGTAAAACAAATCATTTCGATCCATATAACGAATTACTGAAAATAGCAAGAATTATATTTTGTTCAAAATAATTGACAGTTTTACCGAAAATAGCAAAACGAATGACAATTCCGCTGAAAATAGCGAAGATTTGTAGTCACTGACTATTAATTCCTGGGTTAGACAATTAGCACACGTTGGAGTATTCTAAGCACTCTAAAACAAACAGCACAGCTCAGCACTGCACAGAACATACGCAGCTGTCAAGAGCATACGCCTTTACAGCACAGCACTGCAACACACGCACATCTGAAAATATATCCAATACCGTGTACTACATATGATACTGGTAGGACGCAACGACGGTATATACGGTAACTTGCATACATTATCAGTCTTGCATTATAAAATAACAGGTTCAGAAGTAAATTGGCGAATTATGCGATTCATAATGCACTAAACGGTTATTCACTAAATGCAATCTTGTAGAATTCTTGCTAAACCACGTAAGAATTAAACATTCGCATTTACCAAACAGCATTTACTAAACTAGTCGAAGCGACAGAAATGCAAAATTAAACTTCATAGCACAACATTACATATAATTTACAATACTTATAAAATAAATTAATTGCTTACCTCTACAGCTGAATATATGTAGGTCCCAACATTGACCATTGATTGACAAAACGGTCCGTAATGTAAGGATTTGACTTTAGTCTGATGTATTTATACACAGGAAATTTAGCTCAACATCGTCTGTGCAATTCATGTATTCGAGTTTTCCCATCTAAAGCACTCTGCACGTGCGGAGCAGAATAGTCCAAACTCAATGTAGAAATAATGTAGAATATACATTGATCACCCTCGGGTATCGCTGTTCACAAAAAAACGAAACTCGAGTACATTTACGTAATAAAAATATACGTTTATAATTCCGTGACAGGAGTGTTATGGTTTTCTCGTGTGTGTTGTCTTTTCCCACGCTGTTTCATCGCGCTCCTTGATGTTTTGTATTGTCCCATGTTTTGTCATGACATTTTGTCTTGTCTTATCATGGCTGTTATGTGTCATGCCTGTGTGCTGTGTGTTGCTGCATGTTGGGCATGCCAGTGTCTGCTGTGTGTTGTATGTCTGTCTGCTGTCTGTTGTGTATACCTGTCTGCTGTGTTGTGTATGCCGGTCAGCTTTGCGTTTTTGATGCCTTTCTGCTGTATATTGTATATGCCTGTCTGCTTTGTGTTGTGTATGCCTGTCTGCAGTGTGTTTTGCATGCCTGTGTCAGCTGTGTGTTGTGTGTGTGCCTGTGTTTGTGGTGTCTTGAGTGTGCCCGTGTTTCTGCTTTTGTGTATGCTGGTCTGCTATGCGTTGCTATGTATGTGTATGTCTATGGTGTCTTTTGTATTCCCGTGTTTGTGTTTGTCATCTTTTTATTGTGTGTCACATATGTCTGCTATGTGTTGTGTATTTCTGTGTCTGCTATGTGTTGTGAATGTATTTGTATGTCTATGGGGTTTTTCCATTCATGTGTTTGTGTCCATCATCTTTTTGTGGTGTGTCTTGTATGTCTGCTGTGTATTGTGTTTGCCTGTGTCTGCCCTGTCTTGTGTATGCCTGTGTCTGCTGTGTATTGTGTATGCATTTGTCTATTGTGTCTTGTGTATGCATTTGTCTTTGTATTCTGTCTTGTGCCTTGCTGTCTCGTATTGTCCCATGTCTTGCCATGTAGTTCCATCTTGCCTTGTTTGTGGTGTGTCATGTCAGTGTCTGATTTTTGTTATGTTTGTCTGTATCTGCATACCATGCCTTGCTGTCTTGTATTGTCCTATGTCGTATCATGCTGTGCTGTTTTGTCTTTGGTGTTTTTTGTATGCCTACATCCATGTCTGTTGTGAATGGCTGCATCTGTGGTGTTTTGTATATGCTTGTGTCTGTGTTCAGTCCTGTGCCTTGTCATGCTGTTCAGTCTTGTTTTGTGTCTGTAGTGTGTGAGATATGTGTCTGCTTTGTGTCCATGTTCATTGTCCAATATCTTGTCATGCTGTGCCATCTTGTCTTGACAGTGGTATGTCATATGTATTATACTGTGTGTTGTGTATGCCTGTCTCTATGTATTATGTACGCCTGTGTTTGTGTACTGTGTCTTGCTTTCTTGTATTGTCCCATGTCCTCTCATCTGGTGCCAACTTGACTTGTTTTGTCTGTGGTGTGTCATGCCTGTTAATGCTGTGCTGTTTTGTGTATGCCTGTGCTTGTGATGTGTTGTGTATGCCTTTGTCTGTGTTCTGTCCCATCCTTCTGTTGTTTATACCTGTGTCTGTGATTTGTTTGTGTCCTGTCCCATTTATGCTTTGATGTCTTCTGTTGTACCAAGTCTTGTCATGCTATGCCATTTTGTCTTGTTGTGTCTATGATGTCATGCTTGTGTCTGTTTTGTATTGTGCATGTTGTTTCTGTGATATCTTGTGTATACATTTGTATGTATCTTGTGTATACATTTGTATGTTTCTGTCACATGTCTTGTCACGATGTTCCATCTTTTCTTATGTTTGTGGTTTTTCATGTTTGTCATGCTATGCCATCTTGTATTGTTGTGTCTATGGTGTCATGCTTGTGTCTGCTTTGTCTTGTGCATGTTTGTGTATATGTTGTCTTGTGTATGTCTGTTTACGTGTCTGTCTCATGCCTTACTGCATTGTATTGTCTTGTCATGCTGTTCCATCTTGCCTTATATTTGTGGTTTGTCATGTTTGTCTGCTTAATTTTTGTGTATGCCTGAGGATGTGTCCTAGGCCTTGCTCTCATGTATTGTCCCATGTCTTGTCATGCTGTGCTACTGGTGTTATCATGTCTGTGGAGAGTCATGCTTGTTTTGTTATGTGTTGTGTATATCTGTATCTTTTTCTGTTTTGTCCCATGCCTTTGCTGTCTTGTATTATTCCATGACATATCATGTGCCATTTTGAAATGTCTCTGGTGTGTCATGTCTGCTACTTTGTGTTGCGTATGCCTGTGTCTGTGTTCTATCCTGTGTCTTGCTGTCTTGTATTGTCCCATGTCTTGTTATACTGTGATGTGTTGTATGTGGTGCATCATGTTTGTGTCTGTTGTGTGTTGTGTATGCCTGTGTATGTGTTTCATACTTTGTTGTCATGTATTGTCTCAAGTCTTGTAATGCTATTCCATCTTATATTGTTATTTCTGTCATGTCATGCCTGTGTCTGCTGTTTTGTTTATCTGTGATGTCTTGTATATTCCATCTTGTCTTGCCTGGGGTGTATCATGCCTGTGTCTGTTATGTTGTGTATGCCTGTGTTTGTGATGTGTTGTGTATGCCTGTATGGAGATTGGTTCCTGTGTGTGTTCTTGACTGTATGCATGTATTGGTGGGTTATGTGTGTTTGGTGTATCATGTCCTGTTCTATTCAATGCCTTGTCATGTATTATCCCATGATTTGTCATGCCATGTTATTTTGACTTGTCATGACTGCAATGTGTTATCTGTGATGTTTCCTGTCTCTTTGGTGTTGCATCTGCATTCTGGTGTTTTGCTGTGGCTGCAGAGTTGTATAGTACAAGACAAGATGGCGCAATAAGGTAAAAAACAGTACAAGACCTATTGGTACAGGCAAATAACATGACAACACATGTAATTTTTTTGTTTGTACCTTTTTAGCCAAAATTCAAAACTTAATTAGTAATATTGATAGGGCTTCTTTTAACAAAAATCAAATCTTGACAAATAATATTGATAG